>OX461812.1:68549032-68580506 GCA_949802685.1 Dicyrtomina minuta
CGTGAAGGAAACGCCGTTGTTTGTAAGAACCTGGGTACGTAGGCACTTAGGCTGCTCTGGAACTGGAACTGGAAGGAGATTGGGAAGCCTTTCGTTTTCTCTCCTTTTTTCCTGCACCACGCAGTTTACTCCATTATTCAGCACATTTCCCTCGTAGGAATGCAATACATGCACACAATTTTCGACTCACGTTGCTGTACATGGAAATAGATTGGGTGGAAGTCGTGGAAGTGCCTACGTAGTGGGAGTGGGAGTGGGGCGAGGTTGGTCGTAATAATCACAATCGCTTTAAATAGTTGATTCCTCTCATTACCCAACCCGCCTTTTTTCCCTCCCGAATTTTTGTACACAGAGTAAAAAAAGTTTATTATGATAAATTTCAATCTTCTCAAGGGAATCTCTGTCAAATCTTGTGCGTGGATGCATATAGAGCTCTGCTCTGTAACATGCACATTGTAGATTGTGGATTGTGGAGCAATTCCTTCAAGATTGAATTTGCTCTACCAACACTGACTTATGCCCAGACCGGTTTTCAGTTTCGGTTTCGGTTTCGAGACTGAGAAAGTGCTACGGGGGGACGATGGACGGGAGCTCGAGGAAAATTGAACGACACGAGTTCAAGTGAACGGAGTAAGTGGAGTGGGTCCTCCGGGTCTGGGTGAGTATTAAATGCATGGTCCGGGCAACGGTGTCGGTGTCGGTTCCAGTGCGGGTAGCGGACTCGGACCCGGACTCCGTCTCCCTCTTAGATATTTATTACATCGTATAAAATTAAATTGAATTCGTTTTCGTTTTCATTTTCATTTTTGCTACACTTGAGTTGGGACCAGGGCAGCATTCCCTCCGAAATTCGGATTCGGATTTGAAACGAAAAGCAAGGAAAGGATCGGCCTGAGAAAGGGATAATAATATGGCATAGGGCGATACTCGGATTCGGATTCGGAGGAATGAATGTCCAGCTCCCGGATTGAGTTCCTTATTGCCACACTCGGGAAAGGAATTCTTTGAGTTTTGATCGGAATGAAAATTGAGACGGGAGAGCTACTCCAAGTCCACTCACAGACTCCCGAGTTATTTTAATAGATATCCTCTGATAAAAAAGCGGGAGAGTAACTTGACTACTTATGACCCGGACCCACACACCAAACCCAGGACCACAACCTCATCCACTCCCGATGCACCTGTCACTGTCTTCAAGAATGCGCTACGTACATATGTGCATACATTTGGAGAGGCAGGAGTGTGTAGGTGGAGTCCGGTCCGGTCCGGTCCGGTCCGGTGGTGGTGAAAAGTTCCGGGCGTTTGGAAACTGTAAATAGGAGAATCTTGTTGATGTGGAAAAGGGAACTTTTGAGGAAATAATTGTGAGACAAGTTGGTGAAAGGCTAAAAAAGGTTGAGGAATCAAAGTGGCCGTGGAATGTGTTATGTAGCCCATCTCCACTGCACTCCACTCTCCAACTCCCGAAATTCTTTTCCGTTGGCCACAGGGAGCGGAGCCGGAGAACAGCTGTTGGTATTCGTTTTTCATAAAATTTTGATAAATCGATATGAACGAGGTCACTTGGTGGAGTGCATAGTCTTGGCCCGTCCACCATTCCTCCTCCAGTCTGCACGCTACATCCTCTCGCTCTCTCCCCTTCCCACGGCCACGGCACACTTTCTTTCTCACTAACACGGAAAACCGAAACCGAAACGTAAACCGAAACGAAACCACGGGTAACTTGAGGAATATTCCACTTTATAAGGATCCATAATGTATGAGAAGATATGCAATATGCTTTTACGCCACACACGACGAGAACGGATCTTCTCACGCTCTCTCACTACGGGAGCATAGCCCTATTCTTCATGTAAATACATTCCACTCCCTATCATATCCACACACCATATCAAGCCCGATTCGGAGTCACTGAATTCCAAGAGCAGAGCGAATTCATCCCGCGTCATATGACGTATTTTTCAGTTTTTCTACGAGTCTACTCAGTCTGACTTATCGTTAGTGGAAGGAAAATGCCGCGAGCTCCCAAGAATTTCTTTGATATTTTCCAGGAAAAAGCCGAGGCATTTTAATTTTTACACAGCAACTGTTTATGCTCATGTTTCCGTATTCCACATTTTAAATCAGAGTTGCTGAGGCGCTGAACGCAAAGTACAGAGCAAAAATGCAATTATAGTTTTAGTGGATGAGCGGGGCTCTGGTGCAGTTTAGCAATGAGCGTTCGCGTATTTTACGAGACAATCTCGAGAGGCTATCAGGCTGTAATGAGTAGTGCGCGTATGTACGGAGTGTGTGGGTAGTCAAGTGGAAGGAGATGCGGAGCGCTAAAGTCCCTGCAGTGCCTTCTCACATACGGAGCCGGGGCTTGAAGGGGATCCGTATGGCGAGATGGGTAACTGTGGCTGTTAGTGTAATGAACGGAGAATATGAATCCAAAAGAAAAAGAAAACATGCAATTTTCTTTGTAGTCAAAACTGCTCCTGGGCCGAACGGCAACGATGATAAAGACATCATTAAAAATTGTCGCCTGGAGCTTCCAGCGTTTCAGCTTCTGTTCGTCTCCTCCTCGCCATGAGTATGCATATTATTGACACTAACTTCTTGCCGTTCCCGTGCCCGTTCCCGTTCCCGTTGCAGGCCTAGTTAGTTTATTATTAGTAGGAGGGCTGAGCGGGTGGATGTAAAAATGTTGGAGGTTCTTCTATGCAATTTCCACCTCCGCCTCCAGCACAGTAATCGCTCACAAAATAATTATTTTCGCTCCAAAGGTCACAGACTAAAGACAGAGTGGAGAGCTGCCGTGGTCGTTGTTGTTGCTGTTGTTGTTGCCGGTGCCGGTACCGGTGTGGGGAGGATGAGTGAATGAGAGTTTGGATGGATAATGGCCTCCCACTCCCACCACCCTTAACGACCGAGGACGAGGACGAGGACGAGCAAAGAGTGAAGAGTCGCCTAACTGAACGTATCTGCTGAACTGCATCTACTTCCACATCTTAACCTCCACTTTTGGGCTCTAACTACAGATAAGAAATTCGCAACGAGGGGTCTCAGACGCACGACGCCCTTTACCTCCCTCCTGCTTTTCATGGGTCGTTAACACTTTATTTAAAATCCCTTGACACAACATTCTCATTTGACTACGCTCATTCTCCCACTGCACTGTGGGTGACCCATGACCTTCGCCTATGACCACTGTCTACCGCTTTAAACCAGGGGACAGGGCCGGACGAAGGAATTGGTTTTAGGGAGCAATTTGTTTCCATACAAAAACCACCATTTTGATTTTGTTGATGGTTTTCTTTGGTACAGCAAAATGTTGTATTTGCATGTTTTAGAAAAGTGCAAAATGTTCTTTTTACTTGATTCAGAAAAGTGGAAAATGTGCTATTTACATGTTTTGAGAAAAATGGAAAATGTTTTATTTCCATGTTTTTGAAATGTGCAAAAAATGTTATTTGCATGTTTTTGAAAAGTCAAAATGTTCTATTTAAACATTTTTAAAAAGTGCAAAATGTGCGATTTACTTGATTCAGAAAAGTCCAAAATGTTCTATTTACATGTCTTGAGAAATGTAGAAAATGTTTTATTTCCGTGTTTTTGAAATGTGCAAAAATATTTAATTTGCAAATTTTTTAAAAGTCTCAATATTCTTTTTACATATTTTTGAAAATTGCAAAATGTTCCATTTACATGTTTTGAGAAAATTCAAGCAGCGGGGGCTGCATGCGCTGGCCGCTTTATCCGGCCCTGCTGTAGGAAAAGTAGCGAATATCATTTCTAAGGAATGTTTGGAATATTGTACGGTGCTTTGTGAGCTCATAACAACAACATGGAAATATCCCCTTCAGTCCCGTAATGCTCTATAGACATGGAGTGCGTTGACTGGAAATGCAATTCAATTCAAAATATAGCTCAATATAAAAAGATAAATGGTCTCCCTTAGATCTCATGTGCTTCTGTATTTCATCACTTATTAAATGTGTAGTCCAGAACTCGAGACTCACGTGGTGTACTACAAGACGCAGTATTTCATTTCATCCGTTCTATTTCATCTCGCCAGTGGAATGCACCCACTTAAATTGGAGAGGATGGCTGGAACTGGAACTGGAACTGGAGCTGAGCTGGTAGATCGTAGGTAATACGGTAGCCCGGGTACTTTATTATGATGCCATGCAGCTCAGCTCCATTTTCTGGTTTGGATTTTAATGTCATTGAAATTGATAGTTTGTAATAAAATGGAAATCGAATTGGAATTGGGGTTATTTGTTTCTCAAAGTTCCAGTCCCAAAGTTTTGGCTCTCAGTTCTCCAGCTCTTGTTTCAGTGTTGTTGCTACATTAAATAAAAATACGGGAGCCTCGCCTCCTCCACCCAAATAAATCACCATAAGAAAAATAGTAATAATTTTCAGTTCCTAAAAAAAAAGAAAAATCCGATTTCCTTTTTATTCATTTCTGTGGAGCCTGGAACACACAAAATGTTTTAAAAAGGTTCTCGCTCTTTTCGCTACTGCGAGCACCGAGGCGAAGACGAAGACGGATACGGTGACTAGTTGACTGCTGTAGGACAGGGACAGGAACACGGGGACTGGGGAACGTTTGTAAACGAATATTATTTGCGTCAATTCAATTCCAAATCTAAATCCAAATCCAAATCCGAATCCGAAGGAGGACTCGTCGTGGAACTGTGGACGGGCATGTACATAGACGTCAAGACATGAACATGAAGCGAAAACCTCAAAACGGTCTGGAACAAATCCTAAAACCTATCGTCATCATCATTATAAAAGTCCAGTGACGGTTTTTGAGGTGTCCGGTTTCCGCACTAACTTTTAAGTGTACTATTTTTGCAACTTTGTCTCATATGGTTGTTTGCCTCAAATTTTCAAAATAGGGTTGTAGAATTTACTATATCGTCTGTGAAGAACTAAAATGGCCCATATCCATTTGTAGCAAAAAACAATATCCACTATCTACAAAAATATTGAAACATGTCTTGAAAGCATTTAAATAGAATATTTTGGCTTAAAAAAATATGTATATAAAACATTTTGCACCTTTTCAAAAACATGGAATTAGAACATTTTGCACCTTTTCAAAAGTGTGTAAATAGAGAATTTTAAACTTTTTCAAAAACATGTAAATAGAACATTTATCACTTTTCAAAAAGCATGTAAATAGAAAATTTTACAATTTAAAAAAAAATGCAAATAGGACATTTTATACTTTTCAAAAAACATGTAAATAGAAACTTTTGCACTTTTCAAAAACTCTTAATTAACATTTGACGCATGTTTCTCATTTTGTTTTGATGACATAGCTCATTTTGATTCTAGGTTAAATTGGATATGGGTCATTTTGGTCCTTCACAGACGATATGGTACAGCGTCAGATTTAATTTTTCTAAAGCTGAGCTTTCCTTTCCGTAGGACGGGCCGCTGGGGTTCCAGTCCTATGAGACCTAAAACAATTTTAGAGAGTGTATGGTGGTAGTAGGTGGGTACGTAGGTACCTAGATCCTAGATTTGCACTACTTAGGTACATTTGCATGAGGCTTATCGGCTAGCTAGCGCATGAATCTAATAACTTTCGCACTCGCCTCTTTCTTGTGTGTGAGTGTCTGTGTGTGTGTGTGTGTGAGTGAGTGTATGTATGTGGAGTCTCAAGATTGGATTTGGGATAACAGCAGCAATGCGCCAGTATATATTTTGTTGGCAGAGCCGCTCCATAGCTCCACGTTCCGTGCACTACTATTCCCTCGCAGGCAGTCACATAAATGTATAAAACCGAAAACCGACTCCCCAATCGGCCCTGTGTATTACATTCATGAGACATGCATAGGGTGACTACTTTGTCCAAATTACTCCACTACCGTTCCTTTTCCAATTCGATACAGCTAATCAATAGGAGGGCCAGACCGGGACCGGGACCGGGACCGGGACTGCACTACAACTACAGGCTACGCAGAAGAATTAGAAGAATGGCGACTACTTCTTCCTCATTCCAAATTCCAATTTGAGCCGCTCCTTATGCTAACAAGTTAATGCTAATGCTCTAATGAGATAAGCGGAGGAAAATCAAATGAGCTTTTCTTTTATCTCAGCTTCACATTGGACTCCTGTCTTTGTCATGAGATTAATTCCCACTCGAACGCATGACCTTGGCTATTTCGAGAAACTTGTGGATTTATTCTTTTGTGGGACTTTTGCTTCATACATATGCAAGTCACTCTGAGCAATTATTCACTCTCGGCACCTCAAGCCTCGAGCTGATCCCGATTCCGATTCCGATTTCGGTTCGCGTATGAATTTCTAAATTTTGAACAGAATTGGAATTGGAATTTTATATACGGAATTATGTAGTGAGGTTTATCGATCTGTCTCAGTCCCTCATCCTACCTCAATCAGCCTATACGAAAGCTTTGACCTTTTCTCCCAATCCTCAGCTCTGAACATCTTAACCTTTGAAAGTGAGAAGTAATGTATAATATTCCAAGTTTATTAGTCGGAAAGCAGTGGAGGTCTCTGTCTCTCTGTTCTGCGTAGATTGTTTCTTCATTAATTATTCAAAGCATCTCGGGACTTTCTGGGGGTTTGTCTCTGTGCGCTTTTGGATCTGGATTTGGATTTGGAATCGTCTCGCTCTCAGTTTCAGTTGAGCTTCATACTTACTCGCAGTTTTGAGCGGGGAAGTCTCCAAGGAACCCTCTGGATGATATCCATTCGGTTTAATAAATTATTCACTCTGTATTTGTGAGGAGGCTGGAGTCGGAGAATGCACCTTGTGTTATTCCTCATCTCCTTCCTTTGAAATTCGAATTCGAGGCTGCCCAGCTGGAGCCGCATAAATTTTATTGACATTCCATCTCTGTCTCATAAATTTCCTGTCGGATCCTTGTTGATTTTTTACACCAAGACTCTTGCTAAAAAGAACTGAGGGAGTAGCAGTCATGTTCTGCGGGAGAGTTACACGACTCACTGTGCACGGGGACGGAGACGGGGGACGCGTATAAGCGGAGCGACAGTCTATTATTTATTCATGGACGTCAATGCCAATGTCAACATCAATATGCTCAAAAATTGATTGGAGAAAGGACTTGGAAAGACTCACTGAGCGGACGTAGCTCGACTGTAAACTTAAATAAATTCAAAACTCTCATCTAATATGACAGAGGATTCAGAAATTCAAAGTACACATTCCGCGTGCGGTCGTCGTCAAATCAATGAGATGCAGGATATTTGACTCCCGCCGTATCATCCCTCTCATCGCACGGGCATCGCCAGTTACTTAAATTGAATATGACATGATGCGAAAAACCATGTTTTCGCTCCGGCTTCTGCTCCCGTTTCGGTTTCCATTTGAGCGACGAATCATGTAAACTCTCCGTCTCACTCTCGTGAGGGGGCTGTATGGAGGAATCTTCGCAAAAAATTGGATGCCTTGACGATGAGGATGACGACGACGACGGCGACGATGGAAGGGTGGATTTCAGGGCCGGATAATGTGGCCAGTGCACTGCCTGAATTTTCAAAAAACATTTAAAAACATGCAAATAAATGTTTTTGCGCATTTCAAAAACATGGAAATAAAACATTTTCCACTTTTTTCAAAACATGTAAATAGAACATTTCGCACTTTTCTAAATCAAGTAAAAAGAACATTTTGCACTTTTCTAAAACATGTAAATACAACATTTTGCACTTTTCAAAAATATGTAAAAATAATATTGAGACTTTTCAAAAACATGCAAATAACATTTTTTGCACTTTTCAAAAACATGGAAATAAAACATTTTCCACTTTTCTAAAATATGTAAATACAACATTTTGTTTTACCAAAGAAAACCATCAATAAAAAAATCAAAATGGTGGTTTTTGTACGAAAACAAATTGCTGCCTAAAACCAATTCCTTCGTCCGGCCCTGGTGGATTTTAATCATTGCACTCTCATTGCATTCCTCGTTAACTGTTAGCGAAACGGAAACATCCTCCTGGAACTTGGACGTCATCTGAGGAGAGGCTTTTGTTGATTTACTCAAGTGCATATAGCATCCGTTGAAAGGAGAGAGATGGATGTTTGTACATGGGAATCTTTGCTGTAATCCCGAGTTGCAATTTAAAGTGCCGGGTAAACACAGATTCGGATTCCAATCCGACACTGTGACTCAATCCAAAACCCAAATGTGAAATGAGCTATGTGTGTATCTCCAAATATTGTGAGCATCTCTGTTTACATTTCAAACCTACGTCAATTTTAGTGACATTGTCAGTGGCCGTCTCCGTCCCCATGCTGCTCATAAAAGCGGATTCTCCCTTCTTCTAAATATTTATGGTCCAGCGTCCACGAGAGTCAGCTTTTACTTTTAACGAACCCTCACATTTAGACTTTCTACCTTTTTGAATTTTGAGGTGAATTCCGTCGGATGTTAAGCTGCACATTGCATTCCAGGAAAACGAAAATCCATCTAAATTATGGAGGCCATGGCCATGGCCACTGAAAGGTTTTTTGAAGAGAGCACCAGTACCAGTACCAGTGCAGCTACAGGAGGTTAATATTTAATTCGGTGTGGCACTTGAAAATGGGGAAATGCAGAGCGTATCTCTAATCTCTTGATTTTCTACCTCTGCCCGTTGCACCTTGATCAGATTTTGAAGCAAATAGGCAACGACTCCTGGAAAATACGGACTCAGATAATATTTACACATGAATGAATGAGGTACGAACACGGAAAATCCGTGCAACTAAAATGCATATCTCCACACTTATCAGGGCCGGATAATGTGGCCAGCGCAGGCAGCCCCCGCTGCCTGAAATTTCAAAAAACATGTAAATGGAACATTTTGCAGTTTTCAAAAATATGTAAAAAGAATATTGAGACTTTTCAAAAACATGCAAATAGAACATTTTGACTTTTCAAAAACATGCAAATAGAACATTTTGACTTTTCAAAAACATGCAAATAGAACATTTTGACTTTTCAAAAACATGCAAATAGAACATTTTGACTTTTCAAAAACATGCAAATAGAACATTCTTTTCAAAAACATGCAAATAGAACATTTTGACTTTTCAAAAACATGCAAATAGAACATTTTGACTTTTCAAAAACATGCAAAATAAATTATTTTGTACATTTCAAAAACATGCAAAATAAATTATTTTGTACATTTCAAAAACATGGGAATAAAACATTTTCCACTTTTCTCAAAACATGTATATAGAACATTTTGCACTTTTCTGAACCAAGTAAATCGAACATTTTGCACTTTTTTAAAACATGTAAATACAAAATTTTGCTTTAGCAAAGAAAACCATCAATAAAATCAAAATGGTGGTTTCTGTATGGAGACAAATTGCTGCCTAAAATCAATTCCTTCGTCCGGCCCTGACACTTATGAACCCGAACGGAAACGGCGAAACGAACGGACCCACCAAAACTTGACTTGACAATTCCTACGCTTCTTGGCCTTGGCGCTTTTGGGAATAAAATTCTTTTTCTAAAAGCGAGAGGAATTGGAGCAGGAGATGAGTTAACAAAAATCGGTAACGTTATGACAATGGGCCTATCCAGTATCCAGTCAAAATCCCAACTATATGCAACATCATTTGAGTCAATTGTCTCCCAGCGAAAGCGCAAAGCTCAATTATGGCAAGAGCGAGAGAAGTCCATCCAAAAACTATATAAAAATATAAAAGGCCACTGCGAACATTTTATCTAGCCAATCGGAGGGAAAAGAGTCGGTGTCTTAAAACGAAAAGCGTATAAAATAAAAATGATGTCTTTTCATTTCCTTTCACCCCCCTCACAGCCTCATTGAAAATAAAATTCAAATAAAGAATGTAGCTCCCAATACAGTTTCCGCGAGACTCGGCTGCGGTGCCTTAACGGTAATGACTTGACGCGCAACGTGAACGTGAACTGACTGGGACTGGGACTGGGACTATAGGAGCACTATAGTGGGAAGTGGAAATTGGAGCTGGCACTCGTTCTATACTGCTCCTGTCCTGGGTGGTGGTGAATGGTACAGCTAAAAGATAGCGATTTAAATTTTATAAATGCTCGAAATAAAATGAAATTGAGAGCCATTCAAAATTCCAATTACATGGGAATGGAAAATGGCATTCATAATTTAAATGTGGAGTGATTAGTGTTGGAGAGGAGCGTTACGTTTTGTACGTTGGGTTGGCGTTGGCAGAGGAGAGAGGTAGTGGGTTCTGGTTCTGGTTTCTGGTTGGATGGCGGGAGTGTCAGTAAGCGTTTAAACAGTATTGGAATTTGTGAGGAAGACCCAAAGAGCCGCCTTACTTCCTGAATACAACGGAAAGGGCTGCTTCAGAAAATTCATTTGGCATTTAATGCGATGAGTCTGGGACTGGTGAGGGACTGAAGGGACAGTGTATTTGCTCCAGATATTCGGGACTCTTCTTACGTGAGGCAAATAGTCAAGGCCGGATAACGCGGGAAGCGGAGGCCCCGCTCCTTGAATTTTCTCAAACCGTGTAAATGGAACATTGAGCACTTTTCAAAAATATGTGAAAAGAATATTGAGACTTTTCAAAAACATGCAAATAAAACATTTTTCACTTTTCTCAAAACATGTAAATAGAACATTTTGTACTTTTTTGAATCAAGTAAAAAGAACATTTTGCACTTTTCTCAAAACATGCAAATAAAACATTTTTCACTTTTCTCAAAACATGTAAATAGAACATTTTGTACTTTTTTGAATCAAGTAAAAAGAACATTTTGCACTTTTCTAAAACATGTAAATAAAACATTTTACACTTTTTTGAATCAAGTAAAAAGAACATTTTGCACTTTTCTAAAACATTCAACAATGAATTTTTTTGTACATTTCAAAAACATGGAAATAAAACATTTTTCACTTTTCTCAAAACATGTAAATAGAACATTGAGCACTTTTCTAAAAACAGGTAAATACAACATTTTGTACTTTTCTGAATCAAGTAAATCGAACTTTTTGCACTTTTCTAAAACATGTAAATACAACATTTTGCTTTACCAAAGAAAACCATGAATAAAATCAAAATGGTGGTTTTTGTATGGAAACAAATTGCTGCCTAAAACCAATTCCTTCGTCCGGCCCTGGCCATAGACGGACAGACGGACGGACGCGAGACCAGAACGTGAACCTTATCTAAGTTTTTTCCCCCTTCCCACATTTTCTTGTGGATGTGGAGTGAAAGTAGTTGAGGTCCAGCTTTATTTTATCATTCGAGTCAGGGAAGTTTCCTCCGCAAAGTCCCAGTCTCTTTATGGCTCCCTATCTCCAGACTATAGCCAGACATCTACGAGGACTTTCTCTCACTCACTTCATCCCAAACCAAAACCAACACAACAACTTTCCCCGCATTTCTGTTCTTCGTCGTCTCCTTCCTCCTCGTTAAGTTAAAAGGAGCGAGGCTCCAGGAGGAAAATGAGGTGCAGGAGCTCCAAAAATATTATACAAAGTGACTGTATAAATACGGAGACAAGGAAATACGGAGAGACGTATCCAGTATACAAAGTGTGTGTAGCATCTCTATGACTCTATATACAGGAAGAGAGCCGAGCTAATTTATCAACCTAACTACCACCCATGGGAATTAATAATTCAGAAAGTATTACGAAACTAACTTTGAAATAAATCGTTGAATTGCTTTCCCTCCGTATGATTCCTGTACAGTGATAAGTAAGACGGAGTGCGAGTGGAGGGGGACGCCCCACTTTTAACTGTCTTTTCTTATTACTCGTCCACGTTCGTATCTTGCTCCTTGATTCAGTAGCAGTTGCAGCTACAAGCTCCTTACAATGCAAAAATTTGAATGCATGGGCTCTATTTGCATTCCATAGTGTATTAAGACTTCTTTTTTGAGAAGGGAAATAATTTCAATTTTGTCTCAAAACTTCTTGAAATTATCTACACAAATCTACGCACATCTGCATGAAATTATTTTTCAAAGTATTTTTACTATTTTTACATTAAATTATTTTTTCTCGTTTTTCTCGTGTATTTACAACAATGCAAAGTTTGACATCTCCAGGTATTATAAAATACGTGAAAGAAACTTGTAAGATTTTCACGAGGTTTTGTGTGCGTTTTTAAATTTGCCTATTATTGAATAATGATGAAAGACTTGAAATATAGTCTGTGAAGAATCAAAATGACCCATATCCATTTATAGCTAAAAACAATAGATAGTTTGCGCAGTTCACGTAAAACGCTATACGCTATACGTAAAAATTACTTTTACGTAAGCTCCTCCCATTTTACGCAAAACTCAAGTTTTACGTAAACATTTGAAATTACGTAACGCTATATTTTACGGTAGCGTTTACGTATAGCGTAATCAAAATATCACGTTAGCGTAAAAATTTGAATTTACGCGGATTTACTGACAGCCCTCATGGCCCAGTGGTTAGCGAAGCGAAATATCCAAGGATTCTGGACATGCCTGTCCATCAAGGTCGCGGGTTCAATCCTCACTAGGGGCGAATGACTTTTATGTGAAAGTTGATCGTATACGACATGTGTGGTGAACCAACGTCCCAGATACACATCCCACGCCAACTTACACCTTATTTCGATATAATTAAAATTATTTTCAAAAAACAATTTTTTAAATCTAAGATTTTTATTCGTAATTGTCAGATGTTATCAACTGGAAATTTGTAACGTCATGGCGGAAATAGTTTACTCAATGAAATAATCGATGTAAATACATATCATTTTTTTAGTATATGTGGTGCTTTCGATAAAAACGAGAAAAAAAACAAGCTTATAATCTATTTTTGAAAATTACTGAATATAACGTGTAATTTTTTTTGCGTTATATTATTGAAGTGCGCAAACTGTGCAACGTTATTTTGCCCGTAATTTTTGAATAACGTAAAAATTAAATTTTGCGTTTTACGTATAGCGTGGAAGTATTTTACGTCGAACTGCGCAAACTGTCTAATATCAACTATCTACAAAAATATTCAAATATGTCTTGCGAGCATTCAAACTAAACATTTGGCACCTTTTTAAAAACGTGGAATTAGAAAATTTTGCACCTTTTCAAAAACATGGAATTAGAACATTTTGCACCTTTTCAAAAAGATGGAATTAGAACATTTTGCACCTTTAAAAAAATGGAATTAGAACATTTTACACTTTTCAAAAACATGGAATTAGAACATTTCGCACCTTTTGAAAAACATAGAATTAGAGCATTTTGCACCTTTTGAAAAACATGGAATTAGAACATTTTGCACCTTTTCAAAAACATGGAATTACAACATTTCGCACCTTTTCAAAAACATGGAATTAGAACATTTTGCACCTTTTCAAAAACATGGAATTAGAACATTTCGCACCTTTTCAAAAACATGAAATTAGAACATTTCGCACCTTTTCAAAAACATGGAATTAGAACATTTCGCACCTTTTGAAAAACATGGAATTAGAACATTTTGCACCTTTTCAAAAACATAGAATTAGAACATTTCGCACCTTTTGAAAAACATGGAATTAGAACATTTTGCACTTTTCAAAAACATGTAAATAGAACATTTGGCACCTTTTCAAAAACATGGAATTAGAACATTTAAACCTTTTCAAAAACATGTAAATAGAACATTTGGCACCTTTTCAAAAACATGGAATTAGAACATTTTGGGCCTTTTCAAAAACATGGAATTAGAACATTTTGCACTTTTCAAAAATATGTAAATAGAACATTTTGCACTTTTCAAAAAGATGTAAATAGAACATTTTGCACTTTTCAAAAACATGTAAATAGAACATTTTGCACTTTTCAAAAATATGTAAATAGAACATTTTGCACTTTTCAAAAACATGTAAATAGAACATTTTGCACTTTTCAAAAACATGTAAATAGAACATTTTGCACTTTTCAAAAACATGTAAATAGAACATTTGGCACCTTTTCAAAAACATGGAATTAGAACATTTTGGGCCTTTTCAAAAACATGGAATTAGAACATTTTGGGCCTTTTCAAAACACTGAATTAGAACATTTTGCACTTTTCAAAAATATGTAAATAGAACATTTTGCACTTTTCAAAAAGATGTAAATAGAACATTTTGCACTTTTCAAAAACATGTAAATAGAACATTTGGCACCTTTTCAAAAACATGGAATTAGAACATTTTGGGCCTTTTCAAAAACATGGAATTAGAACAATTCGCACCTTTTCAAAAACATGGAATTAGAACATTTTGCACCTTTTCAAAAAGATGGAATTAGAACATTTTGCACCTTTAAAAAAATGGAATTAGAACATTTTACACTTTTCAAAAACATGGAATTAGAACATTTCGCACCTTTTGAAAAACATAGAATTAGAGCATTTTGCACCTTTTGAAAAACATGGAATTAGAACATTTTGCACCTTTTCAAAAACATGGAATTAGAACATTTCGCACCTTTTCAAAAACATGGAATTAGAACATTTTGCACCTTTTCAAAAACATGGAATTAGAACATTTCGCACCTTTTCAAAAACATGAAATTAGAACATTTCGCACCTTTTCAAAAACATGGAATTAGAACATTTCGCACCTTTTGAAAAACATGAATTAGAACATTTTGCACCTTTTCAAAAACATAGAATTAGAACATTTCGCACCTTTTGAAAAACATGGAATTAGAACATTTTGCACTTTTCAAAAACATGTAAATAGAACATTTGGCACCTTTTCAAAAACATGGAATTAGAACATTTTGGGCCTTTTCAAAAACATGGAATTAGAACATTTTGGGCCTTTTCAAAACACTGAATTAGAACATTTTGCACTTTTCAAAAATATGTAAATAGAACATTTTGCACTTTTCAAAAACATGTAAATAGAACATTTTGCACTTTTCAAAAACATGTAAATAGAACATTTTGCACTTTTCAAAAACATGTAAATAGAACATTTGGCACCTTTTCAAAAACATGGAATTAGAACATTTTGGGCCTTTTCAAAAACATGGAATTAGAACATTTTGGGCCTTTTCAAAACACTGAATTAGAACATTTTGCACTTTTCAAAAATATGTAAATAGAACATTTTGCACTTTTCAAAAAGATGTAAATAGAACATTTTGCACTTTTCAAAAACATGTAAATAGAACATTTTGCACTTTTCAAAAATATGTAAATAGAACATTTTGCACTTTTCAAAAACATGTAAATAGAACATTTTGCACTTTTCAAAAACATGTAAATAGAACATTTTGCACTTTTCAAAAACATGTAAATAGAACATTTGGCACCTTTTCAAAAACATGGAATTAGAACATTTTGGGCCTTTTCAAAAACATGGAATTAGAACATTTTGGGCCTTTTCAAAACACTGAATTAGAACATTTTGCACTTTTCAAAAATATGTAAATAGAACATTTTGCACTTTTCAAAAAGATGTAAATAGAACATTTTGCACTTTTCAAAAACATGTAAATAGAACATTTGGCACCTTTTCAAAAACATGGAATTAGAACATTTTGGGCCTTTTCAAAAACATGGAATTAGAACAATTCGCACCTTTTCAAAAACATGGAATTAGAACATTTTGCACCTTTTCAAAAAGATGGAATTAGAACATTTTGCACCTTTAAAAAAATGGAATTAGAACATTTTACACTTTTCAAAAACATGGAATTAGAACATTTCGCACCTTTTGAAAAACATAGAATTAGAGCATTTTGCACCTTTTGAAAAACATGGAATTAGAACATTTTGCACCTTTTCAAAAACATGGAATTAGAACATTTCGCACCTTTTCAAAAACATGGAATTAGAACATTTTGCACCTTTTCAAAAACATGGAATTAGAACATTTCGCACCTTTTCAAAAACATGAAATTAGAACATTTCGCACCTTTTCAAAAACATGGAATTAGAACATTTCGCACCTTTTGAAAAACATGAATTAGAACATTTTGCACCTTTTCAAAAACATAGAATTAGAACATTTCGCACCTTTTGAAAAACATGGAATTAGAACATTTTGCACTTTTCAAAAACATGTAAATAGAACATTTGGCACCTTTTCAAAAACATGGAATTAGAACATTTTGGGCCTTTTCAAAAACATGGAATTAGAACATTTTGGGCCTTTTCAAAACACTGAATTAGAACATTTTGCACTTTTCAAAAATATGTAAATAGAACATTTTGCACTTTTCAAAAACATGTAAATAGAACATTTTGCACTTTTCAAAAACATGTAAATAGAACATTTTGCACTTTTCAAAAACATGTAAATAGAACATTTGGCACCTTTTCAAAAACATGGAATTAGAACATTTTGGGCCTTTTCAAAAACATGGAATTAGAACATTTTGGGCCTTTTCAAAACACTGAATTAGAACATTTTGCACTTTTCAAAAATATGTAAATAGAACATTTTGCACTTTTCAAAAAGATGTAAATAGAACATTTTGCACTTTTCAAAAACATGTAAATAGAACATTTTGCACTTTTCAAAAATATGTAAATAGAACATTTTGCACTTTTCAAAAACATGTAAATAGAACATTTTGCACTTTTCAAAAACATGTAAATAGAACATTTTGCACTTTTCAAAAACATGTAAATAGAACATTTGGCACCTTTTCAAAAACATGGAATTAGAACATTTTGGGCCTTTTCAAAAACATGGAATTAGAACATTTTGGGCCTTTTCAAAACACTGAATTAGAACATTTTGCACTTTTCAAAAATATGTAAATAGAACATTTTGCACTTTTCAAAAAGATGTAAATAGAACATTTTGCACTTTTCAAAAACATGTAAATAGAACATTTGGCACCTTTTCAAAAACATGGAATTAGAACATTTTGGGCCTTTTCAAAAACATGGAATTAGAACAATTCGCACCTTTTCAAAAACTTGTAATTAACATTTGACGCATGTTTCTCATTTTGCTTTCATGACATAGCTCATTTTTATTCTAGCTTAAATTGGATATGGGTCATTTTGGTTCTTCACAGACGATATATAATATACTACACGTGCACACTTTGTGGCCGACTACACGGCAGGTCCAGTCCTCGCTCCGCCCTTCAAACTATAACTTTGGTCTTTGGTCGGGTGAAGAATGAAGAAATTAGGGATTAGCGAGACTGAACTTGTGATGGTGAATGAGAGTTGTGCAGGCGAAATGCTACTTAGAATCCCCATTAATTTCCCGTTATTATGCGTTGCGTCGCACTCAACTCCGACTATGGTCATGTTCCTCATTATTCCCCACTGCCCCACTTTCACATGACTACATCCCATAAGGAAAGAGCCCCGGCTTTATTTTTGCACACTTTGAAGCAAACCTTATTAGACATTAGGAACTTGTCTCAAGTTGTATAACTCGTCATGACTCAACTTTTCAAATATCCGCAAATCCAGAATCCAGCTCCACAATACGAAGCAGAGGCTTTCCCATTTTATGTCCCATTCGAAGGACCATAAATGCACTAATAAATAAAGCGGAATAAATGGAGAGTGATCCGCCGGATTTTTAGACACATAATAAATAATGCTACAGATTTTAAATTAAGCCAATTTGAACCCGTACACGGCCATATATAGTAATGTAATAGCATTAAGACAGACGTATGGAGGACGGGGACTGGATTAATTCCGCGAGTACTTAAATTCCATCCCCGAGAAGAGAAAGTCGTTCCCCTTTGGAGGCCACTTCCACAAGATGCCGAGTACGATATGGCCCATGGCCCATGGCGGGACTCTCATTTAATTAAATATGGTTCGCACGTAACCTGAGGAATCGCTCCAGTAATGTATTCAAAATCATGATGCACACACCCCTGTAGTTGGTAGTAGTAAGTGTCGGTGTCGGCATTAAACAGGCCCAGGATACCCAATAATCGAATCGTACAGACGCAGGAACTTGGACTGCTGTCGAATCAGAGAACCCATAGCGTTCACATTCAATTATCTATTTACTACACAATCTCCTCCAGGTATGCAATCCAATGGTAATCTCGAAAACAAAACAGGCGATTAGATTATTGAATGCGACTCACTCAAACAATAAGAAGGGAAAGTCCAAGTCGAAGCGAAGATGAGCGAGTTAAAAGCCAATACTGTTAAGATAAATAGGAGTTCTCGGAACACGAGTAACTGACATATCGTCAGTGAAGAAGCAAAATGACCCATATCCATTTGTAGCTAAACACAGTATCCACTATCATCAAAAATACTGAAATATTTCTTGTAAGCATTTAAATAGAACATTATGCAATGTTCAAAAACATGCAAATCAAATATTTCACACTTTTTAAAATCATGTAAATAGAACATTTTACACATTCCAAAAAACACGTAAATAGAACAATTTGCACCTTTTAAATACAAGTAAATAGAATCTATTGCAATTTTCGAAAACATGTAAATAGAACATTTTGAACCTTTTCAAAAACATGTAAATAGTACAATTTGCACTTTTCAAAAACTCTTATTTAACATTTTACGCATGTTTCTCATTTTGAATTTATTACATAGCTCATTTTGATGCCAGTTTAAATTGGATTTAGGTCATTTTGGTTCTTCACCGACGATATGAACAACTGTATCTTTAAATTAAATTATCTGCGAGTTAGAGACAAAGACAGAGTGAGTGGGGGGCGGGGGGTGGTAAAAAAGTGCTGGTATTAAATTATGGAATTAAATGGGAAGAAAAGAAATAACTCTCCAACTGGGAACACGAAACACGAGGCTCGACTCATTTTGAATGTTGAACAGAAACGGACGAGATAGGAGGGCAAGAAAGGTCACCATTTGGAGTGAAAAATGAATGAAGGATGCAGTGCAGAACGGAGGTGGGGGAGAAGAAAAAGGGAAATCACATTATTGTGATAGCTTTTCAAGTACGCGAGCGCGTTAAAGATTCATACTCGATACGTGGATTGATACCCGGGACTGGGACCGATACCGAAACCGAAACCAAGACCGAGAGCGGGTATCCCAGAGAAATCCTTCAAGAAGATGAGGTTACGCTGGAGAGAGGAGAAAATAAAATACAACAATATATTACGAACCTTCCATTCCACCAGATCCACATTTATCCTTCCAACCACCTTCCAACCTAAATTCCTCACTGGAATAAAAACTCAAAAGGCACTAGTGTGTCTCCTGTTAGACTGTTCCAAGTTTAAAAGTCATATGCTTTACAGCATAAACTTACGAAACTTGTAATGTGCCCAGGGCCGGATAATGCGGCCAGCGCAGGCAGCCCCGCTGCTTCAATTTTCTCAAAAATTTAAATGGGACATTTTGTAGTTTTCAAAAATATGTAAACAGAATATTGAGACTTTTCAAAAACATTGCAAAATAAATATTATTGCACATTTCAAAAACATGAAAATAAATATTTTTGCACATTTCAAAAACATGCAAATAATATTTTTGCACATTTCAAAAACATGGAAATAAAACATTTCGCACTTTTCAAAAACATGCAAATAAGTTTTTTTGCACATTTCAAAAACATGGAAATAAAACATTTTCCACTTTTCTCAAAACATGTAAATAGAACATTGAGCACTTTTCTGAATTAAGTAAAAAGACATTTTGCACTTTTCTAAAGCATGTAAATACAACATTTTGCTTCACCAAAGAAAACCATCAATAAAATCAAAATGGTGGTTTTTGTATAGAAACAAATTGCTGTCTAAAACCAATTCCTTCGTCCGGCCCTGAATGTGCCTTTGAAATTCATTGTAGCCGTAGCCTATTTTTCCTGTAATGTACATTGAACTTAATGCAGTGCCATGTTAAACATGAGGCAGTCTGAACAATGGATATTGTACACAACAATTTTTTTAACTCAGCGTTTTAAATGACTGTATCCAGTAATGCTGAACATAAAGATTTGAACACTATGCATTTTTGAACTTAACACCGTGGAACTGTGGACATGGGACTGGGAAAGACAGGAGCGGGAACAAAAGGAGGAACAAGACTGGAATTCGAGAAGAGGACTCATGAAAATAGAAAGAGCATCTCTGGCTCTGGGACTGTGGAGGAGTGGGAAGAAAGCATGAGACTTTTATCCCACTACTTTCTCCACGCAGCATTTGGGAGGAAGAGAAAGCCGAAGAAAGTAGTGTGTAGCATGAAAACAGGGAAATATGAGTAGTCTGAACATTATCCAATGGAATGCTGCGGCTCTCGTCCCACACACGCACAATTCATTTCTTACTTTTCAACCTCATCTCCTGTCTCCGCATCCATGTTCACCTCCATTATCCCCCGCTCCTACTCCTACTCTTCTCGAGGAGATGATCTCTAATCTGTAAAATAGTAAAAAAGCACGGGAAAAAGTAGGATATTTTTTAAAGCCTAATGCTCTCCTTACTCGTGGCCGTAGTCGTATTCGTAGTCGTATCGTACTTCACTCTTCCTCGTTGTCGCTGTCGTTCCTCGTCTAAAGAATAATGGATACGATTAGAATGTGTATCTCGAGACATTATCCCGAGTCATTTCATGTGGTCCCCTCTCGGATAAGTTTCGCTTCATTCTATCACATCCATCAGTCATGCCGCGTGTCTCATGTGTTTGTCTGTACCTTCCGTATCTTCTAGACGATTTTCTGTCTTGCTTTCTCCCGCAGAGCAGTCTCCGTCTCCTTTCACTATCTTCATTCCCAGTCCCAGCCCATCTTCTGTTTTAGAATCATTCTCATTTCCTCGCATCATCTGGAAATAACAAACAAATCCGCTGTCAAGCTTTGCTCTAAATTTACGCACTTACTATTTACGATATTAGGTAGACATATTCACATACTACTCTATCATTTGGGCATATCATCCATGAAAGGAGTTAAATTTATTAAGTAATGTTGGTCAGGGCCGGATAATGCGGCCAGCACAGGCAGCCCTCGCTGCTTGAATATTCAAAAAATGTGTAAATGGAATATTTTGACTTTTCAAAAACATGTAAATAGAACATTTAACACTTTTCTCAAAACATGTAAATAGAATTTTTTGTACATTTCAAAAACATGGAAATAAAACATTTTTCACATTTCCCAAAACATGGAAACAGAACATATTGAACTGTTCTGAATCAAGTAAATCGAACATTTTGCACTTTTCAAAAACACGTAAATACAACATTTTGCTTTGCCAAAGAAAACCATCAATAAAACCAAAACAGTGGGTTTTGTATGGAAACAAATTGCTGCCTAAAAGCAATTACTTCGTCCGGCCCTGTGCTGGTCTAAGAAAACGCACTGATTGCGGCACAGCTTCTGCTTGATGAGTCTGCCTTGCTAAAAAGTACACACAGATTTGTTTCTTCCCGTCATTCAAGCGCGGATTCAAAGGGGGGGGGGGCTAAAGCCCCCCCCCTAAAAGCGAAATTTTAACATTGTGGAGATAGAAGCGGCCATTTTCCAAGATGGCCGCTTAACATCGTTAGCCCCCCCCCCTATGACCAATTCCTGGATCCGCCACTGGCCGTCATTATAGACAAATTAATTCATCATTTTTATTTCCAACTCAGGACTAGTTAGACTACGACTACAGCTGACTGATTCGACGTGGCTCGTGCATAAATAGAATTCAACTTGCGTGTGTACGTATGTAAATATTTCGTTTTTGAGAGAGCGACGTCTAATTTCTTGTACAATCAAATGTGCCGTTTAAACATGGCTCAGATCTCCTCTCAAGTAATTACGTATATGAAAATTAAATAAAAGATTAGCAAAATTTCCATAATGTAAGCGGATGTTGTGAGCTGAGCTGTTTAACTATTGAGATTGTGTCATACTCAATAACCTTTTTTGTGGAATTTATACAGGTAGGCGAGGTAGGTCCCTACATGATGTTGGGGACATTGCCAAACGCGCGCTTTTAATAAATAGGACGCACCTGTTTTTTTTTAAAATTGCAACATCCTCTCCACTAATGAAAATAGTTGAGGGAAGAATCGCAGAGTGTATTTAAGTCAAGTTGGGGTTTACATGTAGACGTGATCCATGCAAAAGAAAACGTAGACAACAAAAAAAACAGGGAAATTCCCATGAAAAGTTCTTAGCTTTTTTTCCCCTGGAGGTTCGGGTCCGTATTATGTGTAGGGCGAAGGGGAAGTCTGGAGAAGGAGGAGGAGGACGTGGTTGTTGTTGTTGTTGTTGTTGTTGTTGTTGTTGTTGTTGTTGTTGTTGTTGTGCTGTGTGCATAGGACTGCATAACGTCGGTGAAGAACCAAAATGACCCATTTCCAATTTACGCTGGAATCAAAATGATCTATGTCATATAAAATTGAGAAACATGTAAATTCTAATTAGGAGTTTTTGAAAATTGCAAAATGTTCTATTTACATGTTTTTGAAAAGTGCAAAATGTTCTGTTTACATGTTTTTGAAAAGTGCAAAATATTCTATTTACATGTTTTTAAAAAGTGGAAAATGTTCTATTTACATGTTTTTAAAAAGTGCAAAATATTCTATTTACATGTTTTTAAAAAGTGTAAAATGTTCTAGTTACATGTTTTTAAAAATTCCAGAATGTTCTATTTACATATTTTTGAAAAGTGTAAAATGTTCTATATAAATGCTTACAAGGCATATTTCAGTATTTTTGTAGATAGTGGATATTGTTTTTAGCTAAAAATGGATATGGGTAATTTTGGTTCTTCACCGACGATAAGGAGGTTTTAGTGGGACAAGGGGAGCAGAGGCAGTGGGACTGAGGCAGGGAGCATCTTCCAAGTTATCTCGTGACATGAAAAGAATCCACGTTGGCAGCTCCACAAAGGCATAAGCGACACAATACACATTGCATCTTCTCCGGGAATATAAGCAATCATCCATCATTTATTTTCTTTTAGAGTGGAACACTTGAATTTCATAGAAAACTTCCCTAAAAAGTCTCTTCTTTCATTTTGTATCTCGCAGCCGCGCTATTTCATCTCCGTCGTCTCACCCTCTCCCGTTCGATTCTAGGGCACGAGCAGCACACAAAAAAGAGAGGAATTTCCTCCATTTTCTCCTTTCCCTTTCCCTGTCCTCGTCTCTCCTCCAATTTTGTCATTAACTTGATACAGATTTTCCATCAACGATCCTCGGAAGATGAAGCAAGACAAGACAAGGAGCCATTTGTTGTTTGCCCGGTGCCGGTGCCGTCAGAATATCGAGACTACAGAGCCACAGCCTCCCAAGCAAAATACCTCCACTTTCATTTTCCTTTCTGCTCTATTTTTTGTAACCAAGAATGTTGAATGTAGCCAACTGTAATATTTGAAATTGAACGTGTATATGCAGTTTTTTTTGAAGGCCACTCGAGAAGAATGTGTCTACCTGGTCGTAAATAATTGGATGCAAATATATGCTCGAAATTGTATAGTACCTATACACAACATCATGGGTGATAATTTTAGTGGAAATCTCATGAGTTATTTAGCTGTAATCAGGGCCGGACGAAGGAATTGATTTTAGGCAGCAATTTGATTCCATACAAAAACCAACATTCTGATTTTATTAATGGTTTTCTTTGGTAAAGCAAAATGTTGTATTTGCACGTTTTAGAAAAGTGCAAAATGTTCTTTTTACTTGATTCAGAAAAGTGCAGAATGTTCTATTTACATGTTTTGAGAAAAGTGCAAAATGTTTTATTTCCATGTTTCTGAAATGTACAAAAAATTTAATTTGCATGTTTTTGAAATGTACGAAAAAATTTATTTGCATGTTTTTGAAAAGTCTCAATATTCTTTTTGCATATTTTTTAAAACTGCAAATTTTTCATTTACATGTTTTTTGAAAATTCAGGCAGCGGGGGCTGCCTGCGCTGGCCATATTATCAGGCCCTGGCTGTAATATCAACGAATCCCAGCGCAGAAATGAAAGTCCTATCAAAAGCGCCTTAGACAAGACATGGGTAAAGATAATGTGGGTAGATATGTGCTAATAACTTAGTTGCTATATCTCCGCCTGTCATCAAAATTGGAATTGGATTTGGGTTTGAATTTGGAAATGTTTCAAAAATATGTCCGAGCGGAATATTTCGTTGGATTGGACTGTCCCAAGAAATAATGCGGTTAATTCGCTCCAGCCCAACGGACTCACACTCACTCAGTGAGAGTGAGTGTCTAATGTGAGAAGGGGAAAGTGACAACTTTGCCATTCAAATCTGAGCTACTAATATGTGGGTATCTTCAAAGGAGACAGTGAAAGTGGAAGTGAAGGACGGGGAAATGGAGTCGTGTTAAATGAAGACTGCTTTGAGTCTATTATTCCGATCCTCGGCTCATAAATTACATGGCTTCACTTTCATTTTCGAATTCGGACTTGGGTGTCAAAGCATCTTAGGATCTCAGAATCTGAGCGAGACTCCTTATTGTGTCCCACATGGATATGCAGATTTGGATTTGGATTCGGATTCCGTGTTTTCCTCACTTACATTTAGTTGGTATGCAGAGCAGAGTCATCCGCGAGACTGGGATAAAATGTCTTTGTCAGCAGAATAATAGACACTTTCACTGCGACCAGTTCAGGAGACACGAGTCTGTCTATCTCCACTCGAATTTCAAAGGGTCAAAATCCAGGGCCAAGATCCGGATCCGGATGCGGAGCATCAAGCGGAAGGAGATTGTGTAGAAAGAAATATGTAGAGAGCCTTGAACTATTCCCCAAAGTGAATTTAGCACGGCTCTGTGTGTAGCGAGGACACTGAGAGTGAAAGTTGGAAATATATTGACCATTCGGATAATTCATGGGCACAGGGTTGTAGCCGTAGCTGCCCGAGCGTCCTCGAGTCTCCTTCTGCTCACAAGTCAGGGAGGCATCCGTCCAGCTGTGTGTACATGTGCGAGATCAGTTGTGAGCCGTGGGGCTGTGGAGTCCGAATCCCAAATCCAAATCCCGATGAAGCTCCAAAGAGACACTTTGAATGAATAACGTTTAAACTTTCTCTGCACACTCCAGACTCCAAGTCCCAGGCCAAACATCAAAGTCAAACTATTCCACGACGCTCGCACGCAGACCGACAGACGACCCGGTCCACATCCTCCTCCATACAAAGTGGGAATTCAATTTATTTTGACAATAAAAATCCCAGATTCTGCTTTCTTTCTCATGCAAACGAGTAGGGACGGAAATGGGGAGATAAGCTCACGTCAGTCACATCCTCACACATCCAATTAAACATTAGTATTAATTTATTAATCAGTATTTCAAAAGCTTTTCAGCCCTACAAAAGTCATTCAAATTTTAGTCGGATTTGTTCAAAGGCAGACTTGATTTTAATTAAAAGAAAAAATAACAAATGTGAGAGATTCCGTCGGATATTTATGACAGTCGCAATCCAGCCTTTTAACAAAGAAATAGAATTGGTTTTACAACGAATCTCCTCATTTCCTCCTGTCCCACATGAAGATGCTCCCAGGGCCAGACAAAGGAATTCTTTTCTTTGGAAAAACCATCATCTTGATTTTATTGATGGGTTTCTTTGGTAGTGCAAAATGTTGTATTTACATGTTTTAGAAAAGTACAAAATGTTCTTTTTGCTTGATTCTGAAAAGTGCTCAATGTTCTATTTACATGTTTTGAGAAAAGTGGAAAATGTTTTATTTCCATGTTTTTGAAATGTGCAAAAAAAATCCTTGGTTTGCCGCCGACACGACAACACAACTCCCGAGTACCGGAGAAAAAATAGAATTTTAAACTCAATTATAACCAGGATAAAATAGTGCAAACGCATAGTGAGTGGCATCAACAGATTGAACTAACTTCCTGTAAGCCAAATCCAATCGAAGTTTGGATTAAAAATTTAATTCTTTTACCTAAAAGTGCGACTGATTTCAGAATAAAATTTAAAATTCAAAGCTGGACGAAGGAATACCATTTCAGCTAGGGGAATTGAAAAACCTGAAGTAGCAATACGTAAGACAGTGGAATCAGGTACAGAATACTGCACCACGGACCGACGCTTGCTAGTGGAATCGTTTTGCTCTGAGCTACACCTTTCCCATATACATCTCTAGGATTACTACTCTCCTACTACCTAGGCAGGTTCTTTCAATTCATTATTATTGAACCCAAAACAAACCAATCAGCAAAATAAAATTGAAATTTAAGCCTACAAATTACAACACTTATAATATTACTCAGTTCAACTTGTCCGCCGATGTCGAGAGAGATTTATTATCTCATCAGCTTCAACAACAACAGTCAACAACAGACAACAAAGTATCTTACATCTTTATTCTTATTATTATCTGATTAATTAGTGATTAATAATAGTCAACAGTGTGTTCCTCTCATCGTCAAACCATAAAAATCTACATCGGCTTAGCCGCTATACGCCACATAGCAAACAATTTCTCCATATTTCGAAAGACAAGTTACCCGACAACCGCATACAGCAGACAAGACTTCCCCCTAGTTGCACTATCCTACAGGTACACGACATCTATTACACTGTAACTTACAGCTAAGCTCCCTAAGCGTATGCTGGAGAGCCGAAGCGACCGCTAAGTTTTAATTAATAAGTAAGCAGCTAAGCTCTCTAAGCGAACGCTAAAGGGCTGAAGCGTATATTAACTGGTAGAACCATCGACAAATAACATGCTTACCTACCGGTGACATGAACTTAATCACCAGTGACTTGAAATTACCCACCAGCGACCTGAAATTACCCACCAGTGGTGAATGAGAAAACCTGCGAGGATCGCCATGTAACTAGGGACGGAACAAACCCAAAATAGAAATTTTATAAAATATTTTATTTAAAGTGACAATCAAACTCAATCTCACCGACACCGACAGCCGACAGTGAAAGTATTGCCTTGAATTAATGCATGTCATTACGATATCCAAGTGAAGCGACCGCTAATTGGATATATCAAGGTTAGCAGATAAGCTCTCTAAGCGTACGCTGGAGAGCCAAAGCAACCGCTAAGTTTCACAAAGTAGTCCAGTAGCTAAGCCCTCTAAGCGAATGCTAAAGGGCTGAAGCGTGTAGTAACTGGTAAATTTTATTATTTAAGATACCTGATGGGTTTGCAGAGATCCCCAGAACGCCCAGTGCAGCCTATAGACAACCAAGCCACAAGACAATCACCCCCAACAACAAGAACTGCTAACAAGAGAGACAGAGATAGCGCTGACCCATCCTCTTCAACTGCCGAAAACGCAAAAAGGACAAGAAGCGAAGGGATGGCGGAAGAAATGAGAGTATTCTTTGCACAGTTGAGCGAAAAGATGGACCAAGCTGAAGTACAGCGCGGGCGTATGGAGAACTCCACTAAGACCATCCTCGACAATATCCAAGATATAAGAACTAAGCTCGCGGAACAACAACAACTGTATGAGGAACTGCTCGAGCGTACCAAAACACTTGAAGAGTCAGTAACCAGCCTTAAGTCTAACAACAAGTTTCTGGAAATGGAACTCACTAAGTGTAAAAAACAGATTGACAGGATCTCCAACGAAGCCAGACAATTCAATGTGTTGATCAAAGGAATAGCCGAACCAGTCACTGAAACAAGGGACGACTTAAACGCGACGGTAACTCAACTCATACACTCTGAGCTCAAGGTAAAAGCAGAAATTGAGACAACTAGACGTCTTGGGCCTAAAGAAGAAGGTAAAACTCGCACTGTTCTAGTCACCTTCCTAAAAAGAACCGACAGAGCTGCGGTCCTTAAGGCCAAAGGGCAGCTAAAAAACAGAAGCGGCAACCCAATATTTATCAATGCAGACCTACCTCCAGAACTTAGCAAGAAACGTTTTGAGGATAGAGAGAAAAAGAGGGAAAAGGATGGACCACGACCTGATAATATGGATATTACTAACAATTTAAACTCATAGGAACTTGGCAAGCGCATACAACATAATGTTAAAACTGTAAATAGTATTTTATACTGGAACATAAACGGAATCAAAAACTGTACATATGACAAAGTTAACATAGTTTTACAACATGACGTGGATATATTTTGTTTATCTGAAACTTGGACAAGTGAAATAACTGACGATTTGAAAAACAATTTTAACAATTTTAAATTAACTGTAATCCCAGCTGTTGGAGAAAGAGGAAGAAAAAGTGGTGGGATGATTATTGGCATCGTAAACAGCATATTCAAACAATGCACGATAATTCATCAGGACAGATTTAAAATCCTAATACAGATCCTGCTTAACGGAAAACAAGCAATAATATGCTTTACTTACCTACCGCCTGCAACACAATATGACAAACAACTGGAAAATCTTTACGAACAAACCACAGCCACAAATAACTTAAGATACATTTTTATGGGCGACTTCAACAGCAGAGTAGGAAAATTTCAGAATCCGACCTATAATACAATTAATTTCAACCAGACACGAAACACGACTGACTTAGGCGTAAACAAACGTGGAAAGGAACTGATAGATTTAATTCTTACAAATCAGCTAGCAATCCTAAACGGAAGGAGCACTTCAGACACCTGTGGAAAACCCACGTTTATAGGACCTAATGGACACAGCGTGATTGACCTATGTATTAGCAGTAGCAATGCAATTGACGATTTCGAAGACCTAAAAGTTATTGAGTGTATACAATCTGACCACCTTCCTATACTGTTAAGCGTTCAACGAAATAAGCAAAAGGTACGACAGAGCTTGACTGGGGCAACCAATAACATAAGATGGTGCAAGGAAAAAGCCTCGATATTCCAACAAAATTTAAGCGCTAACAGTACAGAGCTTGACTTCAGCAATTGCAGCTACCTTTAACTATACAAATTAATACACCAGACTGCTAAACAAACAGGAATGGTCCCAAGACAACGTGATAACAACAGAAGAAATTTTGGCCCAAAATGGTTCGACAAAGAATGTAGCGAAGCTAAAAGGAAGGCACTCTCTCTCTTACATAAATACAGAATACTCAAATGCTCGGATCACTCTGAAACTGACAACGTTGACTGCTTTCTACAAGCCAAAAAGGTATACTGTAGTCTTTGCTGTGACAAAAAGAAGAATTTCTACAGCAAAATCCAAGAAGAAATCCATCACAGCAAGGACTCGGCGGGGTACTGGAAAGCTATAAATGTTTTTAGAGACAAGAAATACGGCTTTAGAGCAAATAATATTTCAAAGGAGAGTTGGGACACACACTTTAGATCTGTTTTCGAAAATGGTAACGGTGAAGAAGTAGAAGTCGTTGGCCAAGCACAGCAAGTTACTGCAAATGAATCTTAAACACTCGACGGGGAGATAACCTTAACGGAGTTGCTAAGAGCCACGAGAAAACTAGCAAATAATAAATCTCCAGGCGCGGATGGCATACCAAATGAGGTATGGAAAACCTTAGACGGCACTTCTTACAATTATCTACTCCAAATTCTCAACCAAGCCTTACATGAACGGATACCTGAAGAGTGGGGAGAAATCATTACAGCCCCCATCTACAAAAAAGGTGACGACTGCCTTCCAAGTAACTACAGACCTATCGCCCTCATTAACACCATTACCAAGCTCTACACGTGTATTATGTCAAACAGACTAAACTCTCACTGCTTTACAAACGACACCTTATCTGAAAATCAGGCGGCATACAGGAAAGGAAGAGGGTGCACTGATCACTTGTTTGCACTGTATACCTGCATTCTCAAGCAGCTAAATAGACCAGCTCTGCGAAAGAAGGGCAAGCTCTTTGGTCTCTTTGTAGATCTCAGTCAAGCGTTTGATTCAATCAAACGAACCAAGCTTTGGTTCAGGTTGAAAGAGGCTGGACTCAGTGATCACTTTGTGGAAAACATCAAAGAACTGTATGACCAAGCAAAAACCAAGGTTCGATGTAAGGAAGGTTTTACTGACTTGATCAAAGTAATGGGTGGTGTGCTACAAGGAGAAACCCTGTCTCCAACTTTATTCAGCATTTATATCGACAAAATAACGGAGATTCTCCGTAAAAGTGGAATCCAAGGAATTCAAATGTTTACTATCGAACTGCTCATTTTACTCTACGCAGACGATATAATACTCCTTGCCTCAAATGAATTGGATTTACAAAAGCAGATTAACACTCTCAGTAATTTCTTTAAAGAAAATGACCTAAAGGTCAACCTGGCCAAGACAAAAATCATGATTTTCAGAAAAGGAAACAAGCTACGTAAATCAATGAGATTTAACTGGGAATGCAAACCACTTGAAATAGTAAACAAATACGTCTACTTAGGTGTCCCTTTTACACAGAGTGGAATCTTTAATGAAGCCAAAACGCACTTTTTCAGCAAGGCTAAGGCAGCGCAGTCGAAGCTTTTTGAGCTATTTTATCGTGCTAAAATAACAGACATAAAGATACACCTCCAGCTCTTCCAATCTCTAGTCAGCTCGGTACTTATGTACGCAGTACCAATATGGGGTCTCCGCTACTGTGACGATTTTGAGAGTTTCCAGACCGCATTCCTTCGACGGCTCACAGGCACTACCAACGCCACTCCTGGCTTCTTCCTTCGCCTAGAAACAGGAGCACAGAACATTAAGCTACTTTTATTTACGGCGCTGCTCAAGTTTCTGCAGAAAGTACTAAATGCTAAGGAAGACAGCATCATCAAAAGCTGCTATCAAGAAACGTTAAAGCTTGAAGTCTCAGACACCCGGTATAACTGGATTCTCCAAATCAAAAAGCTTTTTGCGGACGCTTCACTTAAAGAAGACTTTGACAAACTAAACGGGGAATATCTCACAAAACACAGAAATGAAATCATCGAAAAATACCGACGAAGCTGCATTAACAATGATGTCCTCAGAATGCAGAGTAGCAACGCAATGAAATTCTATGCCCGGATAAAGACCCATGCATTAAAATCAGACTACTTAAAGATGAACATAAAATGGAACATGGCAAAGTTCGTAATAAACCTGAGAACGGGGCTTCCCAGAATAGTACTTAGGGGAAAAGCTACTAACCTGAACTGCATGAACAAGATATGGAAACGAGGAGGTACTGAATGTGACCTATGCGGCAAAGAAGTTAAAGATGCTTTCCATATAATGCTCGACTGTCCGCATTACAAACCACCCCGGACAAAGTTCTTCATGAAGCTATCCACCAGCAGACCGACAAAGGAGAACCTCATCTCAGCAATCTTCAGAAGCTACCCTGACGCAGAGGGCTTTCAGCAACTTTTTAATTTCTGGGATGAAGCTCTACGAATCCGAAAATTCTACCAAAGCTGCATCGAAGGAACATAACTTAACAACTATAACACTTATCACATCTATCTACTATTTTATAATATTTTATTACTTATAGAAATGAAATATATGCTCTGTAAATTCAATATTACTTGGCACTATAATGACATGATTACTATAAGAAACGCAGTTTTTAATATTTATTTTTACAGCACAACCAAGAAAGCAACACAAGAAACCTTTACTAATAATATATTTAAATTACCAAGGATCATTTGATCTTTGATCAAATTGTAAATAATCACTTTGTAAAAACCTAACAATGTTGTATGGGCTGA
>OX461812.1:69848206-69854706 GCA_949802685.1 Dicyrtomina minuta
TGTTTTTGAGATTTGGACTTGTGCACGGCCGGGACATGAAAATATTTTTGTGTCCAATCGACTTGAAACTTTTTTTTTGAACGCGCCTTGCCAGAAATAGTCGTCCTCGGGAGTTTCCCCGTGGTCGTGAAGTTTGGAGATTTGGACTTGTGCACGGCCGGAACACTAAAATATTTTCGTGTCTGATCGACTTGAAACTATTTTTTTTGAACGCGCCTTGCTAGAATTAGTCATTGTCGGGAGTTTCCCCCTGGTCGTGAAGTTTGGAGATTTGGACGTGTGCACGGCTGAAAAATGAAATTTACATGTGCTCAAATTGAGAAGGCACATGGATTTTTGAACTCAGCGTGTCGGAATCAGTCGTTCTAGGGAGTTTCCCCCAGGTCGTGAAGTTTTGAGATTTGGACGTGTGCACAGCTCAAACATGAAAATTTTATTTTGGCCGACCAAGTTGAAACTAATTTTTTTGAAGTCCCCATGTCAAACTTAGTCGTCCTAGGGAGTTACCCCCGGTTTGGATGTTTTTGAGATTTGGACTTGTGCACGGCCGGGACATGAAAATTATATTCAAGCCAATCAACTTGTAACAAGTTTTTTTGAAGTCCCCAAGTCAAACTTAGTCCTCCTACGGAGTTACTCCCGGTTTGGATTTTTTAAAGATTTGGACTTGTGCACGGCCACAACATGAAAAATTTATTTTGGCCGACCAAGTTAAAACTAATTTTTTTGAATCCGCCATCACGGAATTAGTCGATGTAGGGAGTTTCCCCCGGTTTGGATGTTTTTGAGATTTGGACTTGTGCACGGCCAGGACACCAAAATATTTGTGTGTCTGATCGACTTGAAACTATTATTTTTGACTGCGCCTTGCCGGAATAAGTCGTCCTCGGGAGTTTTCCTCTGGTCGTGAAGTTTTGAGATTTGGACTTGTGCACGGCTGGGACACCAAAATATTTTTGTGTCCGATCGACTTGAAACTATTTTTTTTGAATGCGCCTTGCTAGAATTAGTCATTGTCGGGAGTTTCCCCCTGGTCGTGAAGTTTGGAGATTTACACGTGTGCACGGCTGAAAAATGAAATTTACATGTGCTCAAATTGAGAAGGCACATGGATGTTTGAACTCAGCGTGTCGGAATTAGTCGTCCTCGGGAGTTTTCCCCTGGTCGTGAAGTTTTGAGATTTGGACTTGTGCTCGGCTGGGACACCAAAATATTTTTGTGTCCGATCGACTTGAAACTATTTTTTTTGAATGCGCCTTGCTAGAATTAGTCATTGTCGGGAGTTTCCCCCTGGTCGTGAAGTTTGGAGATTTGGACGTGTGCACGGCTGAAAAATGAAATTTACATGTGCTCAAATTGAGAAGGCACATGGATTTTTGAACTCAGCGTGTTGGAATTAGTCGTTCTAGGGAGTTTCCCCCAGGTCGTGAAGTTTTGAGATTTGGACGTGTGCACAGCTCAAACATGAAAATTTTATTTTGGCCGACCAAGTTGAAACTAATTTTTTTGAAGTCCCCATGTCAAACTTAGTCGTCCTCTGGAGTTTCCCCCTGATCGTGAAGTTGTAAGGTTTGGACATGTGCACGGCCAGAACATGAAAATTTCATAGCGACCGACCAAGTCAAAACAACTTTTATTGAACTCGCCATGTTGAACTTAGTCGTTCTAGGGAGTTAGCCCCGACTTGGAAATTTTTGAGATTTGGACTTGTGCACGACCAGAACATAAAAAATTATTTTTGTCATTCAGGTTGAAACCACTTCATTTGAACTCGCCATGTAAGATTTAGTCGTCCTAGGGAGTTTTACCCGATTTGGTAAGTGTTAGAGTGATTTGGAAGTGTGCATGGCTGAAGCCCAATGTTCAATGTACTCTTTCCCATCTCGGTTCATGCGCGTCACTAATTACATGACGAGGCATTTGGCTACCTTAAGACAGTCAAGGAAGCTCCCGCCGTTTACCAATTTTTTTTCAGTTTATGCGCGTCACTAATTTGATGACGGGGCATTTGGCTACCTTAAGACAGTGAGGTTTACCTCCGCCGTTTACCAGCGCTTGATTGAAAATCTTGACTTTGACATTTTCAGTGTTGTAGTTAATACTACTCTATGGTGAACGTACATTACACACACACTGAGTTTTTTCTGCTCTGCAAGTTTGGAAGGCTCAAAAATGAATATTTTACACATGCCCTATCCTTTTACATACTAATACACAAATGCTCAAAAACTCGCGACAATGAACCAAAACTAAAAGTTTTCAGAGTGCAAAAATATTTTACATGAGAAAAGTCGTTCTAGGGAGTTTTCCCCAGTTTAGATATTTTTGAGATTTAGAGTAGTGCAAGGCGGCACGGCCGGGACATGAAAAAAATATTTTGGCCGACCAAATCGAAACCACTTTTTTTGAACTCGCCATGTAAGATTTAGTCGTCCTAGGGAGTTTCCTGCGGGTCGTGAAGTTTTGAGATTTGTGATAAGTGTGCATGGTTAGAGCCCAATGTTCAATGTACTCTTTCCCATCTCGAAAATTTTATTTTTCCTGATTGAGTGGAAACATGAATTTCTGAATGCGCCGTATCGGAATTAGTAGTTGACGGAAGTTTCTTTCAACTTGTGAATGTTTGAGTTTGGCAAGTGTACATGGTCAGATTCCAATGTTAAATGTACTCTTTCCCATCTCGGTTTATGCGCGTCACTAATTTGATGACGAGGCATTTGGCTACCTTAAGACAGTGGGGTTTACTCCCGCCGTTTACCAGCGCTTGATTGAAAATCTTCACTTTGACACTCACTTATTTTTTTGGAATAAGAAATCTTCTAAAACTTCAGTTTGGTGCACCAAATGCTTAGTTAGATTCCATACACCAGTTTACTGTAAATCTGAAACTTTACCAAAAAAATCCAAAAATCCAAAAAACTTGTAAATGGGATTTTCTTGCAGTGCTATCATTTTTCATACTAATACACAAATGCTCGTCTTTTCCCGACTTGGTCCAAAAACCAAAAGTTTTCAAAAATATTTTCAGAGTCGAAAAATGACAGACCTGGAAAAAGTTGAGCATTTGTGTATTACAATGTAAAAACATAGCGCTATCATTTTTCATACTAATACACAAATTCTCATTTTTTCCCGACTTGGTCCAAAAACCAAAAGTTTTTAAAAATATTTTCAGAGTCGAAAAATGACAGACCTGGGAAAAGTTGAGCATTTGTGTATTACAATGTAAAAACATAGCGCTATCATTTTTCATACTAATTCACAAATACTCGAAAACTCCTGACTTGGTCCAAAAACCAAAAGTTTTTAAAAATATTTTCAGAGTCGAAAAATGACAGACCTGGGAAAAATTGAGCATTTGTGTATTACAATGTAAAAACATAGCGCTATCATTTTTCATACTAATACACAAATGCTTATTTTTTACCGACTTGGTCGAAAAACCAAAATTTTTTTAAAATATTTTTTTCAGAGTTTAAAAATGACCGACCGCGGGGGACTCCCGAGGACGACTCAAAACCAAAAATTTTCAAAACTTTTTTTTTCAGAGTTTAAAAATGACAGACCGCGGGGGACTCCCGAGGACGACTCAAAACCAAAAATTTTCAAAACTTTTTTTTTCAGAGTTTAAAAATGACAGACCGCGGGGGACTCCCGAGGACGACTCAAAACCAAAAATTTTCAAAACTTTTTTTTTCAGAGTTTACAAATGACAGACCGCAGGGAACTCCTGGGGACGACCCAAAACCAAAAATTTTCAAAACTTTTGTTTCAGAGTCGGATCGACTTAAAAGTTGTATTTTTGAACGCGCCTTGCCGGAATTAGTCGTCCTCGGGAGTTTCCCCCTGGTCGTGAAGTTTTGAGATTTGGACTTGTGCACGGCCGGGACACCAAAATATTTTCGTGTCCGATCAACTTGAAACTATTTTTTTTGAGTGCGCCTTGCTAGAATTAGTCGTCCTCGGGAGTTTCCCTCTGTTCGTGAAGTTTTGAGATTTGGACTTGTGCACGGCCGGGACACTAAAATATTTTCGTGTTTGATCGACTTGAAACTATTTTTTTTGAACGCGCCTTGCTAAAATTAGTCGTCGTTGGGAGTTTCCCCCTGGTCGTGAAGTTTTGAGATTTGGACTTGTGCACGGCCAGAACATGAAAATTTCATAGTGGCCGACCAAGTCAAAACAACTTTCATTAAACTCGCCATGTCAAACTTAGTCGTTCTAGGGAGTTAGCCCCGACTTGGAAAGTTTTGACATTTGGACTTGTGCACGGCTGGAACATGAAAAATTTATTTTGTCCAACCAAGTCAAAACTACTTTTTTTGAACTCGCCATGTAAGATTTAGTCGTCCTAGGGAGTTTCCTGCGGGTCGTGTAGTTTTGAGATTTGTGAGAAGTGTGCATGGTTAGAGCTCAATCTTCAATGTACTCTTTCCGATCTCGAAAATTTTATTTTTCCTGATTGAGTGGAAACATGAATTTCTGAATGCGCCGTATCGGAATTAGTACTTGACGGCAGTTTCTCCCAACTTGTGAATGTTTAAGTTTGGCAAGTGTACATGGCCAGATCCCAATGTTCAATGTACTCTTTCCCATCTCGGTTCATGCGCGTCACTAATTACATGACGAGGCATTTGGCTACCTTAAGACAGTCAAGGAAGCTCCCGCCGTTTACCAATTTTTTTTCAGTTTATGCGCGTCACTAATTTGATGACGGGGCATTTGGCTACCTTAAGACAGTGAGGTTTACTCTCGCCGTTTACCAGCGCTTGATTGAAAATCTTCACTTTGACACTCACTTATTTTTTTGGAATAAGTAATCTTCTGAAACTTCAGTTTGGTGCACCAAATGCTTAGTTGGATTCCATACACTAGTTTACTGTAAATCTGAAACTTTACCAAAAAAATCCAAAAATCCAAAAAACTTGTAAATGGGATTTTCTTGCAGTGCTATCATTTTTCATACTAATACACAAATGCTCGTCTTTTCCCGACTTGGTCCAAAAACCAAAAGTTTTTAAAAATATTTTTAGTGTCGAAAAATCTCAGACCTGGGAAAACTTGAGCATTTGTGTATTACAATGTAAAAACATAGCGCTATCATTTTTCATACTAATACACAAATTCTCATTTTTTCCCGACTTGGTCCAAAAACCAATAATTTTTTAAAATATTTTCAGTGTCGAAAAATGACAGACCTGGGAAAAGTTGAGCATTTGTGTATTACAATGTAAAAACATAGCGCTATCATTTTTCATACTAATTCACAAATACTCGAAAACTCCTGACTTGGTCCAAAAACCAAAAGTTTTTAAAAATATTTTCAGAGTCGAAAAATGACAGACCTGGGAAAAATTGAGCATTTGTGTATTACAATGTAAAAACATAGCGCTATCATTTTTCATACTAATACACAAATGCTTATTTTTTACCGACTTGGTCGAAAAACCAAAATTTTTTAAAAATATTTTTTTCAGAGTTTAAAAATGACCGACCGCGGGGGACTCCCGAGGACGACTCAAAACCAAAAATTTTCAAAACTTGTTTTTTCAGAGTTTAAAAATGACAGACCGCGGGGGACTCCCGAGGACGACTCAAAACCAAAAATTTTCAAAACTTTTTTTTTCAGAGTTTAAAAATGACAGACCGCGGGGGACTCCCGAGGACGACTCAAAACCAAAAATTTTCAAAACTTTTTTTTTCAGAGTTTACAAATGACAGACCGCAGGGAACTCCTGGGGACGACCCAAAACCAAAAATTTTCAAAACTTTTGTTTCAGAGTCGGATCGACTTAAAAGTTGTATTTTTGAACGCGCCTTGCCGGAATTAGTCGTCCTCGGGAGTTTCCCCCTGGTCGTGAAGTTTTGAGATTTGGACTTGTGCACGGCCGGGACACCAAAATATTTTCGTGTCCGATCAACTTGAAACTATTTTTTTTGAGTGCGCCTTGCTAGAATTAGTCGTCCTCGGGAGTTTCCCTCTGTTCGTGAAGTTTTGAGATTTGGACTTGTGCACGGCCGGGACACTAAAATATTTTCGTGTTTGATCGACTTGAAACTATTTTTTTTGAACGCGCCTTGCTAAAATTAGTCGTCGTTGGGAGTTTCCCCCTGGTCGTGAAGTTTTGAGATTTGGACTTGTGCACGGCCAGAACATGAAAATTTCATAGTGGCCGACCAAGTCAAAACAACTTTCATTAAACTCGCCATGTCAAACTTAGTCGTTCTAGGGAGTTAGCCCCGACTTGGAAATTTTTGACATTTGGACTTGTGCACGGCTGGAACATGAAAAATTTATTTTGTCCAACCAAGTCAAAACTACTTTTTTTGAACTCGCCATGTAAGATTTAGTCGTCCTAGGGAGTTTCCTGCGGGTCGTGTAGTTTTGAGATTTGTGAGAAGTGTGCATGGTTAGAGCTCAATCTTCAATGTACTCTTTCCGATCTCGAAAATTTTATTTTTCCTGATTGAGTGGAAACATGAATTTCTGAATGCGCCGT